>CM033682.1:48689864-48730583 GCA_019514585.1 Dendrobium officinale | reverse complement strand
AAGTGTTTGAGAAAGTTTTGTTGAGTAGTGAGTTTGAAGATTATGAGATGAGGAATGTGTGGAGTACTTGTTGTGTGGGGAAGTTTTGAATTTTAGGGGGGTTATTTTATTTTTGTAATTATAGGAAGGTGTGTGAGGATGTGAAGTAAGAAGAGTTAGGGGGTATTTTGTGGTATTGAGTTTGTTTATGAAAGTTTAGGAGTTTTTGAAATTAAATGGAATTAATATTTGGAGTTATTGGGGGTAATGTAGATTTTTGGTTAGATAAAAGATGTTGGATATGGGATGTTAGGACAAGATGTATAAATATCGGTCCGAATGATTTACTAAATTATAAAATCGTTTAAGCACAAATAGAAAATTTCCAAGTTTTAATTCCATTAGAAATGCGCAACAACCCAAATACAACAGCACTCAAGAAAGGAAAACAGATTACAAACTGACACAGACCCTAGTCTACCTCATTCTTGAGCTGAGTTCCAAATTGGCAGTCTGATCGTGTGGACCTAAAACGTTACACATAGCAATCGTAGAGAAATAAGGAATTTTTGCTTTCATCAAAATCATAAACAATAGGCCGCAATATTAGTGATCCTCACAAACCATCTACAGTGTGTGAGGTAGGATGTGTAGTTTTGATATGTCCTAAATATGATCATTAGTTAAAGTTGATTAATATTTGATTGGTTGAAAGGCTCAAAGGGAATTTTAATTAAAGTTTAAGTATTAATGATTTAAGATTGATTTTAAAAAGTTATTCAGTTTGATACCACCTTTATTTCACACCGAGGTCATGAAGTTTATTTCACCTTACCTGGGGATAACTTAATAGCCTCGTAGGCCTAGGTAACTCAGTGGTACCCGATATGATTATGTAAGTTAGATTGATTAAAGGTTAAGGGTTAATGAATTTTTTTAAAAGTATTTAATTGCTAATTTTAAGGGTTAGTTTACCATTTCTGGACTTTTAAAATAATTTTGATTTTTTAGAATTTTTTTGAATATTTTAATCATTTAATTAAGGGTCAAAAGTTGACTATTTAATAAAAAGAGTTTTTTGGAAAGTTAGCATTTTATTAAAAAACTAGAGCTTAATACGATCAGTTAGACTATAAGTATGTTGAAATCAGATTTTTCTATATATTATTATGATGGCTTGAAGTTTTGAACTGATTTTGACTTGGTTTTGATCAAAAAGTTGACTTTTTGAAATTAATGCTTTTCTGGAACTTTAATATTTTTAATAAATACTAGATATTATTATTAGTTGAATGCAAGTGAGTTTAGTAAATTTGGGATTTTCTTGAACTAGTTATGAATTTTTTAAGTTTATGTATTTATTGGAACTTTTAAATATCCTTAATTAAAGGGCCCTTTTGCAATTTTGCTCCAAATGAGGTCCCAACTCCTTGAAATCAACTCCAAAGGCCAGGAATAGCCTAAGAAGAGATTCCCAAGTGTTTGGGAAAATTTTGGAGTTTTAAATTTTTTTTAATTAATTAAATTAATTAAATATTAAAATTTACTTAAAATTAAATTAAGCTTACGTTTACTATAAAATCAATTTGGATTTATTTTTCATTAATTAAGGGTTTGATTATGGTCTGTTAGAGGTCTTATGCATATTTTTTAGGTTTAAATTAGATTTATTATATTTTCTGGGAGGTTTAATGGCTTAATTAAGGTTTGATCTTAAGAAAATTGATTAAGGGGCTTAATGACTTCTAAAATAAGTGAAAAATTTTCTAAGGGATGAGAGTGTCACTACATTTAAATGGTTCAAATTTTAAGTTAAAATGATGTATATCCTAATTTCTAGAATTTCTCTAAGTTTTCTAGACATAGGTCCTTAATTATTGTCCTTAATGACACTATGTTGTAGGTTTGCAATCAATGTCCCTCTAACCCTTGGACAAGCATGAGTGAAACATACATAACAACACAATCAAATCCTTAAAACTAGGAGAGCCTAGGCTAGGTGGTGTGTGTACAACCTAAGCATGCAAGATACAAAGTTAATTAACATAGAAAAGGATATTGATTAGTGAATAGTTGGAAAACAACTATTCACTAATCTCCCCCATGATTCATGTTCAAGCATACTTAATCCAAGTTTGAAATTCCAAAGGATCTCTCAAATGCTCTAAAAGTTTAACATATATAATTTTTAAGTTAATTTTAATATTTATAAAATAGGTTAGTTTTAGAAATTATATAAAATTTCATATAATTCAAAATACTTTTGAATAAATTTCTAAAATAGTTTTAAAATAGTTTCAAAAATGATTCTTAAGGAAATATCTTAATAGTCTAAATTGATTTAAAGAAAAGATTCAAAAATTTTTGAAAATTATTTAAATTTGAATTTGATTAAATATGATTTAAATGTTAAAAGGTTTAAATAAATTATTTAAAAGTATTTCAAAATATCTTAAATTAAACATAATTAAAATAAATTTAAATAGCTCTATGATTTATTTAAAATATTTTTAAATTAAAGCTTTATTTTTTTAAAAATATTTAATTTAATATATAAAAAATAAGAATTAAATATTTAACTTATTTAAATAGTTTAAATTATTTAAATAACCTCAAATACTTTAAAATATATTAAAGTGTAGTTAAAGTGATTTATTATGAAATGTTCTCCATGATATAAAATATTTCCAAAATAAATTTATTTTGAAAGTATTAGATCAATTGGATTTATTTTAATTAATTAATAATTAAAATATCAAGTTTTAAATGATTTAAAATTATTTAAAATATATGAAATATTTTAAAGTAATTTTAATTTTATTTGAAAGGCCTTATTTATGAGAATTTTGATATTTTTAAAATTATTTTTTGGAGTTTATAAATAATTTTTAATTATTTTTTTAAGTTTTTGTAATTAAATGGTTTTAATTTTAATTTAAAACCATTTAATTAAATCCGGCACCTGTCATTGGGACAGGTGGCATGCTCTGGTTCAGCTAGCGAAAACGCGGTGGCGGCGGTCAAGTGGGCCCTTGTGGTTTTGAAAACCGCGGCACTTAACCACATCAGGACGTGGTTACAACTGCTGGATCACCTATGCGATGAAATGAACGACTGGGATTAAATCCCGCGGTTTGATCTCGCGAGGAGAGATCAAATGGAGGGATTTCGATCCCGCAGTTCTGAATTGGTGGCCCGGATGCGATCGGACAGAGTTCTCAGCACCTAGCCTCTAATAGATGTCAGACCGAGATACAGATGAATAAAATCATGTCCGTTGATCAGATGATCAACGGTCGATATTTCACAGGCATGAGCGAGATCACGAAAACGCCCCCATGCTTGTTTTTTGGTTTGTTTGCTCTATCCAGTCAATCAAAGGCTTAAAATTTTAAACTTAGGTTTAGGTGATGAACAGAATTCTTGGGGATTTTATTTTATAGCTTAATATTTATTGTATGGAAAGCTATTTAATCTAGTGTGTCTACACTAGGGTTGAGATTTTTACCTAATCCACATGGTGGATTTGGGAGTTCTTTGCCTTTCTGAACTTGTGGACTGTCCCCCCCGCAACTTTTCCCTCTTAAATCCACGGTCCGAAACACTATGGATTGGCCAAATGGAAGCTTGGATGAATTTTGGGCTTGAGGTGGCCGGAAGCTTGTCAGAGACGGCTTTGACCGGCCGAATTTTGGTCGGGAAAGCTTGACATACTCCTGGATCACTCAAAAGAAATGAGTTCTTGGTCTGGGAAGGCTTGAGTAGAGAGATAGTGTAGAGGTTAGAATGAGACGGGTATTAAGGTGGAGGTGGCCGGAGGCTCGTCGCTGGCGGCTCTGACTAGTTGGATTTTATTTTGGGGAGCTTGAGGAACCTCTGAGAGGCTTGAACGAAATCCTAGAGGGACTCGATATGTTTTAAATGGTGAGAGAATGTGTCTTGAGGGAATCACATCTCTCTTGAGGGTTTTACCCTATTCAAATGATACCAGCTGATTTGGACGGTCGTGATTGACTCAGAGGGTTTCTAAGATCAAGACACTTGTCCCTGGGGTGGTTAGGACCAGAGGATCAAAGAGGACATAGGTACAAGCCATGTGTAAAGGTCCCTTGTCCTTTCAAGCACATAGGATGATTTGAGACCGTTTGATTAAGATTGAAGGGCTGTGATAAGTCGTAAGAAGCTTCTAGAGTCCCCTTAAACTGCTGGATGGGCTTGGGTTAGAGTAGATTAAGCTTAAATGGGATTTTGGACGACATTTAATCCATTTGAATGCTTATTGACCTTGTTGACTGGTCAATATCCAAGTAGACTGCTAAGGTGGCAGTGAAGAAGCCTTAAAGGGCTGGTTGGGTAATGTCCTTAGAGCTCAATATATATATATATATATATATATATATATATATATATATATATATATATATATATATATATATATATATATATATATATATATATATATATATATATATATATATATATTCGATTAGAGCCATGAGGATTTGACCAACATGTATGGGTTGACTTGGTAAACTTGACCATGGTTTGAGTCAAGTCATATCAAGGGATATACAAAATATTAAATAAAAAGGATTCAAAAGTTTTCAAATCAACAAGGTTTAACATTTGAGTGGAAAGACATATATGATACATGACTTTAGTCATAGGTCAATAATTAACCAAGTCAAATCATGGTGACTTGGCCTTGACTAAATTTGAATGTATTTGAATCAAAGTTTGAAAGGGGCTTAAGCTTGAATGTGTTGATTTAACTGGATTGGATGATTTGAATCAAAGTGAAAAAGCTTAAGGGTTCATTTGGTCAACCTGGTTGACTGGGTCAACTAGGTTGACCCAGGGGATGGGTCTGGGCTGGATAGGTTTGAAATAACATTTAGAGACTATTGGAGGTGGCCCCAAGGTCTGGGGAGGTCAATTCAGTCAAACTGCCTGTTTTAACCCTTAAGGGCCTATTTAGTCAACCTAGGTTGACTTGGTCAACCAGGTTGACCCAGGGAATAGGTTGGGTTTGATATTTGAAACTTGTTGGAAGTGGTTCCAAGCAATTTGGAGTTTGTTTGGTTTGAAATCGATGTTTCAATCCCTTAGGGGTATCTTGGTCATATTGACCCCTTGTCAACTGGGGGTCAAAATGGGTCCACCAAAGTGCACTTTAATGTTCAATGGCTCAGGATTAAATGTTTGAAAGTGATTAAAGGCTTTGGAGAAGGCTCTAAGGTCAAGATCTACTAAGTGACATGTCTAGTGGCATAGATTATAAATATTTGAAGGTTTTACAGCCTTTGGATTTTGATTTAGTTTCTGGGGTTAGAAATCTCAGAATGGTCTCAATTTTGGAGGGTTGCCTCTAGATTCATGTCCTATCAGTATGCAACTTGCAGAATTTGAATCAGAAGTAATTTGGCTGGGTTTTAAAGTGTTTGAAATTTTTTTGGAAAAGGTCTTTAGGACGCGCTTTTATTTGGTTCGGTTGACCGGATGTTCCTCTACTTCCGGTCGGAGGATGTAATAACGGCTCCTTTAGGATAGGGCCTTTGACTTTGGATTTGAGTCTGGATTTTGCATTTGATATAGATTTTGAGTTTGATTGATTAAGTTTGAGTTATCTAAATCATTTATGATCATTTGGAGGATCATAATTAATTAGATAAGGTTGAAGTTTGATCAGAAATAAGATCAAGGTTTGAACTGGAGATTAAGGTCTTGAACTGGACTAGAGTCTGGATTTTGATTGAGGTTTTATTTGAATTGAGATCTGGGTTAACTTAAGGTCAGGATTAGTTTGAAGTTTGAATTGATTTGAGATCTAAATTAATCTCAAGGTCTGGATTGATCTAAGGTCTAGGTAGCTCTTAAGGCCTGAGAAGATCATAGGGTCTGGATCTAAGAGAATCTTAGGGTCTATAATAGATCCTAAGGTTTGAAGTCTAAAAAATTCTTAGGGTCTAGAGTAGATCCTAAGGTCTGGAGTCTAGAAGAATCTTAGGACCTAGATTAGATTATAAGATTTAGATTCTTGAAGGATCCTAGTATCTAGAATTGATCCTAAGGTCTAGATCTAGGAGAATATTAGGGTTTAGATTGATCTGGGAGAATCCTAGGGTCAAGGTAGATCCTAGGGTCTGGGGTATAGATTGATGTAGGGTCAAGACTGTATAGGGTCAAGTCTGGAGTTTTGATCCTAAGGGTAGGAAAAAGTCTATCCCTGGGGAATTAGGGTTTGAATTGATACTAGGGTAGTGCCACGAAGGGTGTACTCTACCACTAGTGGATCTAGTCCTAAGGGAAGAGAGAACCTAAACCCTAAGTAAAAGAAGGCTGGGATGATCAAATAGGAAGGAAGAATTCCTAATTATAGAGTATTGTGTTAAGAGAGTTTCTATTTGCATGTTTTACATTCTTGCAACTTATATTATTTGTGATGATTTCAAATATTATTGTTTTTTGTATATATATCTCCTAACATTTTTTGGAATATTTATTTTGCTCTAGTGTGTACTAACATTTCAGGAAAATCAACTCCAAGCTATGAAGACTTCAAATCAAATTTAGCAAATATTCATTTATAAATTATAAGTCTTAAATTGAAAGGGAGTGATTGTAATTGAGTAAAAAATCACAACACACACACTTGGGGGAAAAATTTTCATGAACTGATCATACAGGACGAACCTAGTTCATACAGAACAATCATGTTAATTAAGCCCTCGGAAGTGCAATGGATCGGACAGGCAGGGAGAAATTTTTCTATGTCCTAATCGTTCAGGATGAATTTAACATTCGTCCCGTGATGAACGTCTCGGGATTCTCACTTTGCACTATTCATTCAGACGAAATTAACCTTCGTCTATGGATGAAACTCTCAGTGAAAAATCATACTGAATGAAATTTTTCTTCATCTCTGAACGAAACTCTCTGTATAAAATTTTACTGGATGAAATTAACCTTCGTCTCTGGACGAAACTCTCTATAGAAAATCGTACTGGATGAAATTAACCTTCATCTCTGGACGAAACTCTCTGTATGAAATCATCCAGGATGAAACTTGTTTGTCCTAGGACGAATCGAACCGACTTACCTTAGTTGGTTACGTCCTTCAGTGATTTTGGAACCGACCTATGGAATAACCGTTTCGTACCGGACGAACCTAGTTCGTACGGGACGATTAGAGTGTAAGAACAAAATTCGTACCAATATACATCAAGATCTTTTCCGACACTTTAAGTATAATCATCCGGGAAAGTGTACGATCGTACGGGACGATCCATTTCGTGATAACTTAAAATTTTTGCAATTTTGGATGGTTTTTCTTGTCTCTCCAACATAAGGTCCAATTTTTACTGCCACCAAAATCTTTTTGCTCATTGATCTTCGTGCTTATTGAATGAAGAGTCATGGAGAGAGCGAGAGAGAGCATTCAAATAAGGATTTCTATCACTGGAGAGTGAAGGCTTCGCTTGGTGTTCAAAGATAAGATTCCTACTTGTAATTTGAGATTACTTTACTCTTTTTCTATCTTCCTACTAGATTTCTTGTGAGAAGATATGTCAAGGAGATCAGGTTCTCTGCCCACACTAGGAGAGTGTGAAAGGACGAAGGGTTATTTGCCCACACTAGGAGAGTGTGAAAGGATGAAGAGTTCTCTGCCCACACTAGGAGAGTGTGAAAGCACAAAGGGTTCTCTGCCCACACTAGGAGAGTATAAAAGGATGACGGTTCTCTGCCAACACTAAGGATAGTGTAAAAGGACGACAGTTCTCTGCCTCACCGGGTATTGTTGGAAAGAGTGTTTGTAAAGGCTTCTCCGCCTTACTGTGGGTGCAAAAGGAGAGACACTATTGGTATTAGTGCAATACTTCGAGGGTGCCTCTAGGGAGTGGATGTTGGTCTGATTTAGACCGAACCACTATAAATCATGTGTCGTTTATTTTTACTACTTTTTATTTTCTGCATTTTTTTTCTTTAAAAAGTTGTGGTTGACAAACTTTTTATAAAAATTAATTAAAGTTTATTTTCAGTTCAACTTATCTAAAAGAGGGATAATTTTTAAAATATCAATTCACCCCCCCTCTTGGTAGCTTTAGGACATTAACTTAGGTTTAACAACTTATTCACTAGACTCAACAAGTGGTATCAGAGATCTATTTCAAAATCATAAGTTTAAACTACTTTTTGATTAACGTAAGTGGCTACTTTTGGAAATCGAAATACACCTGAGGGTTACTATATTACTAGACCTCCACTGTTTGATAATATACCTTTTGATTTTTGGAAAATATGCATATCTACTTTCTTACAGTCACTTGATAATCATATGTGGATCTTAGTCTAGGAAGGTTATATAAAATTAACTAGATTAGTTGATGGAGTTAGGGTTGAAACACCTTTTGCAGACTGGACTGTAGAAGAATGTGACATAGCACAACTAAATGCTAAATGTTTAAATAGTTTCTTTTGTGCTTTAAAATCTGAAGACTACATGCGGGTTTCCACTTGCAAAAGTGGAAAGGACATATGGGATAGACTTTGTATAACTTATGAGGGGACTAATGAGGTTAAGCAATAAAGACTTAATATCTTATTACATGATTATGAATTGTTTCGCATGAAACCAAATGAATCCATTTCTGATATGTACACAAGATTCACACAAATAGTCACCTATTTGCATGCACTTGGTAGGGAACTAACGAATGCTGAAATAGTTAATAAGATTCTTCGTTGTTTACCAACTTCTTATGATACAAAAATTACTGCAATTACAGAGTCTAAAGATCTAAACATTTATTCTATTGACAATATTCTTGGTTCACTTATTGCTTACGACCAAGGAGTTAGTCAAAGAAAGATTGATGCAGGTGAACCACAAAAGGAGAAGAATATAGCACTAAAAGTGGAAGAGTCTGAGAGTGAACACTCACAGCCTGAGGATGAAGATGATATTGCTTTGATGACTAGACAATTTAGAAGCTTTTTAAAGAGGAAGTAGAAGAGACGCCAGCAATGGAATAAAGGTAAATTTAACAAAATGACAAAGTTTCTAACGAAGTGATTTGTTATGAATGCAGGAAACCTGGACATATCAAGACTGATTGCCCAAAACTCAAAGCCACTCCTAGCAAGGAGAAGGTAGAGGAGAAACCAACTGTAAAGAAGGGCAAAAAAAAGTTTCAAAGAGCTTTTTGGGCGGACTCTGCATCAGATTCATCAGAAACTGAAAAAGAAGAAGAAGTCACCAATCTTTGCTTGATGGTAGATAGTCTTGATCAGTCAGATCAAGAAGAAGTAAGTGACTTAACTTATGATGAATTGTTTGAAGTTTCTGAACACATGCATGATGCATATAGGAAAATTAAAAAGATGCATGTTAGTGTAAGTTTAGAATTGGAAGAGCTTAAAAATAACATGAAATCCTTATGAAAAATCATGAATTAATAGATGACAACCACATAAAACTACTTGATGAATTTGATGACTTGAATAAAAATCATGAGAATTTAAAATCATCCTATGCTGACCTTGAAAAAGAATTTAAAAAATTTAAGGATGAATCAGAGAGAAAAACATATCGAACCAATTATACAAATAGAATCTTGGAAGATATGAATTCATTTTATATGTTGAAAATAAAAGCCCTTGAGGATAATAGAATACCCCCCAAACATGAAGATTTTATAAATCCTAAATTTTATTCTAAATATATGAAATCCCTTAGAAGACAAACAAATGGTAGAAGACTTAGGAATACTTTTCCTAATGTTAAATGTAATAATTGTGGTTTATTTGGACATATAGCACACACCTGTACTTTGAAGATTAAATCTGATTTGGTGTGGAGACCTAAGATGCATAAACCTAGACATATCATACATGCTTCTGATTATAAATTGCTCAAAGGAGAACCCAAACTTGTTTGGGTTCCCAGGTCTAACATTTGATATTTTTGCAGGGTCGCTCTCACACAAGACCTCGTGAGAGCATATGGTACCTGGACAGCGGATGTTCAAAGCATATGACTGAGATAATGCTCAATTCATAATGCTGGAAGCCAGGAGTGGAGGCAAGGTTACACTTGGAGATAACACCGCAAAGAAAGTGATTGGATCAGGTATGATTGGAAATTTGAAAAACTTTTTTATTGACAATATGTTATTGGTTGAAGGCTTAAAGAATAATTTGTTAAGTATAAGTCAGCTATGTGATAAGGGTTATAGTGTAAAATTTTTCCTACTAGTTGCATATTAAGCCTAAATGGGAAAGATGTGTTAAATGGTAAAAGGGTAAATAATATTTATATGCTAGATTTAAATTTCATTCAAACTCCTACTACTTTTTGTTTGAAAACTATTTCTGATGAATCATGGCTTTGGCATAGGAGACTTTGTCATTCTTGAAAGTTCGTTAGGGATGTTAAGCCCTTATGAACTTAGTCCCAAGCTAACCAAGAGGGGGGGGGGGGTGGGTGAATTGGTATTTTAAAATTTTCTTTTCACAAAGAATGAAAATCACATAAACCAAAATCACACCATAAAAATAAATGCGGAAATAAAAGTGCGGAAGCAAAAAAATAAGAACACGGGAATTTATAGTGGTTCGGTCAACTCGACCTACGTCCACTCCTTGTAGGCACCCTCCAAGTATTGCACTATAAAACGTGACTCTCTTTTAGCCCCCACGGCTAGGCGGAGAAGCCCTCAAAAGAACCTCCTTTTTTGCCACCCCGGCAAGGCAGAGAACCTATCTCCTTTTGCTTCTTCTTGAAGCTGGCAGAGAACCACAACCAAAAGCTAACTCCTTACCTCTACCGACCCTTCCATGGATGAGAAATTCTAGACGAAGAAGAAGCAGAGCAATCCTTGAAGCAACCCTTATGAATCCCCTCATAAGCTCCCCCTCACAAGATCCTCTCTCTCTCCCACTCTCTCTTTCTCTCCTCAAGGCCTTCTCAGGTCAAGGCAGCAGCCAAAGGTCTTCCAAAACGTTAAACATGAGCACTTAAATAGAAGAGCTTCAAAGGAGCTCATTAATTGCAAGTTGTCGACATTATCGTCTAGGCCGATATGGACATCGGCCTGGCCGATCAGTATAAAACTCAGAAGATAGGCCAGAGCATCACCCTGGATACACTCCTGGACGATTGAAATTTGGCTTGATCGTCCAGTCCGATCTCACGATCGTCCTGGCCGATCAGTTCAAATCAGAGGAAAATCATCCTGAGAATAGCCCTAGATACGAGCTGGCTGATATTTATCATCCTGAAGTAACTTAAGGTTTTTGACTTGATCGTCCTGGCCGATCCTGCGATCGTCCAGGATGATATGATCATATCAATCATCCTTAATTACTCTCTTGATTTCCTAATCAATTAAGGCATAATTTGTGAATATCATCCAGGCCGATCAAGGATCGTCCTGGCCAATAATTTAAAAATACAATATACCTTAATTGTCTATGGCGGCAACTTCTTTCTATTTTGAGCATATCATCCTAGCCGATACACATATCATCCAGGCCGATATGTTAATGACGGCTGCCTTAAATAAGAATCCTTATTTAGACTTTCTGTTTTAAGCCTGATCGTCCAGTCCAATAAAAAAATCGTCCTAGCCGATATGAGTAAAATTAGAAATTCTAAGTCTCTCAAGTGTGTGTGTGTAGGGTTATTTAGCATCAGTCTCTTTGACCATTACAAGTAGACTCAAAAAGTGAAAAACAAAAGTACAGACTGACTCAACCCTAAACCTACGCAATCCTGAACTGGCTTTGTCTTGTTCGTCCGATTTTCGATTCCTGAAAAGTTAGAAGCAACAAGCAGTCCAAGAGAAATAGTGTTTGTCAATCATCAAAACATAAGCCATGAAAATAGATTTACAACCATCTCCCCCTTTTTGATGATGGCAAACACAAGTAGGAAAATATCCACAAAAAAAAATCCATTAGAATTTCAAAGTTACAAACCCAACAACTTTTCCTACCACACCCTACTCCCCCTTTTGTCATCACAAAAAGAGGGTCTAGATACAAAAGAAAAGTAAACAAAGACTAAAAAGCAAACTACAAAAAAAATAAGAAACAAACAACATAAAGCACAGACTAAAAGAACGAGCGATCCTAATCATCTAAAGGAGGTGGTGGAGGTGGCTGCTAAAAGTAGCTGGCAAGCGTGGTAAACCGAGAATTGAACCAGGAGACGTCCTGGACATGCTGCTGCTGCTGGTGAGTAAGGAAACTGTCAAATCGGTCTAAATCCTCAGTGCGATGCTGCTCGTAGTGGGCAATGTCCTCAGAGTGTTGCTGCTCCTGTGCAGCAACGTAGGCGTCAAAGCGGGTCTCCCATCGATCAAACCTCTCAATCAACTGATCAACTGGTGAGTGCTAGTGGAGAGGAAAAGGGTCAGGAAAGGGAGCGGGAGCGGGAGCCTCCTCCTCTCTAGCCCCCCGCGGTTCCTCAGGGTGGAGACGAGTACTGTGAAGGGTACTGAAGGAACTGTTTGAGTAGAAGGGAGTTGGGATGTTTGGTGGAATAGGATTCCGAAGTTGGTATTTAATTTTAAGGACATAGGCTATGATGTGTCCTAAGGCTAGATTGGGTTTCCTCTTGTGACCTGGATCACGAATTATGGTTAAGTGATCAATGTATCAAAAAATTAGGTCCGCAGTATTAAATTCTCTATGAGCCATGATGTAGAAAGTAGTGAGGGAAAGTAGAGGGGTGATGCGGATTCGGTCCCCGGCTTTGACTAAAGAGCTAGTCTCTCCAACATGTAAGGTGCATTGGTCTGGCGATGGAAGTGATTCGCCGTGGACCAGTCAAGATCAGGATCTGAGGCGATTAAGTGCAGCTTATCCCCGGTGGTGGATAGCTATAAAAGATCAACATAATCCTGATATATGATTTCGACAGGGTGTCGATTCACATAGGAGGTCAGGGCTGTGAAGGTAGGGTTAATGCGAAGGTTTGCAAAAACTCTCGAAGAAACTCGGTATTGAAAAGGAAAGCAAGTGATAGAATGAAGCAAAGGGAGGTGTGAGCGAAAAGATTCATTACCGGGTACGAGATGTGGGCAGGATTGATGATTCTGGAGACAGTTATCCCACACTCTTTGTAAAGATGGTAGGCGGATTCATCTTCTACTTCCCTGAAATGAGCGTCAATCCTAGCCCTCGAAGAACTCTCAAAAGTTTGTCGGACACGTTTCCCACCAGCCATAGAGAGGAATTAGCAAGAAAACATAAGAGGAGAAAGGGTGGAGAGTGAAAAACCATGGCTGGAACGGCCAGAATTTAAAGAAATGGTCATATCGTCCAGGCCGATATGGCTCAATAATTGCGTACAGGCCAATTGGTCAAAAAGGAGATCCAATCATCTAGGCCGATCAGATATCGTCCAGGCCGATTAGACACAAGAGATCAGCCCTAGGAGTCAATCCAGACGACCGTTGAAAAAGCAGATTGTCCGGGCTGATTAGGTGTATCGTCCAGGACAATGCACAATAATTTATCTCACCGGCCGAAGTTAAAATGTTTTAAATTCTTGCCACGTGTACCGTCCAGGATGAACAGTGGATCGGCCAGGACGATTGTCCAATGATGGATCATCCGGTGTCGAATTTAAAGATTTAAACGTGCTGACACGTGGATCGTCCAGGACGATCCAGTGTATCGGCCAGGACGATGCACATAAATTGCATCGGCCAGACGAAATATTCTATCGGCCAGGACTATCATCAAGATTGCAACAGAGTTCGATCATATCGTCCAGGACGATATAGGATCGTCCAGGACGATGAGTTACAGCAAGCACAGAAAAGTTCAGAATATGGAGTTTGAAGATATTTTGTCCTATCGTCCAGGACGATAAAAATATTGGCCAGGATGATGTGACTAGAAATTGAGACCAAGGAAAAGATGATAATGATCATTGCCCTCAAAAATAAAACAAAAGAAAAACAATCAGAAAAATACAGTAAAAGAAAAGCAAAAACACAAAGAAAATTAAAAAAAATGAATATTTTTGGATTTTAATTTTTCTAATTTTTTTTGTTTTATGGAGGCATGATATGATAATTTTTCAAAAAGCTAAACTTTTAGAGTTCCACAAGATCAAGGAGTTTAGCTAATCCTAATCAGACAAAGGTAAGATATCCGATTTTGTTAACCCTAAATCAGACGTTTTTTATGGTATAAATTTTCTTTTGAAAAACAAGAATGCATAACTCAGAATAAACCTAATTGGGCAAAAAGAAGATTCAATCAAACTTATTTATAAAAACCATCTCATAAAAAATAAAACAAAGTACTTCTTCTCAATCATGGAATTTGAAATCAAGCCTTTGAATTCATCAATTAGTCAATGAGTTCTCTAAGTTTTAAAAGTTTTGAAAAGAGGGGATAGCTTACTTTTAGTGGGCTCATTTTATACCTCTTGAATCTTTGATTGGCTCTTTGAGCATCTTTTGATTTTCACAATTGTGTATAATTTTCCTTTTTCAATTTGGCATCATTGGCCTCTTTCCTTTTTAATTCTTGCAAGCTAAAAGCTCTTTTGCAAACTCTTAAAAGAAGCTCAGTTGTGAGTATATCCTCCAAATATTAGAGAATAGGAGCTCTCTCTCTAACATAGGGAAGAATAAGTCACAAAACAAAATAAAAAACATGTGATAAAGCAATGGCAAGATTTTAAACAACTCGAAAGATAAGTAAGAGCTTTGGATATTATGAATAAGATAGAATATTATAGCAAGATAGAAAGAATCTTAGTTTCAAAAACCATTGGCTAAAATGAGTTAGACTTTTATTTAGAGAAGAAAAATTATACAACTAAACAAGGTCAGAAGGAGGGAAACTATCTACGGTGTTCTCCCTTTAACTAAATTTAGAAAAGCTAAACACAATCTTCAAAACTTCAAAATCTAAAATCTTGAAAAGATTCAACATATGGAAGGCCAATTTTTTAAAAATAAAGTGAAGTCAAAACACACACATAAAAAAAACAAACAAAGCGGAAATAAAACACACTGAAACAAAACATATTTCAAGAAATTATTGAAGCAGCAGGTTCGAGCATGAATGAGCTGCGAGCCTTCATATGTCCAGTTATCATATGCCCCCACGAGGTATTTGGTGAGAGCACTCTTGCAAAACTCAACAACAGTCAGATTTTGGAACCCAAATAGATTTGGGCTCCTTCTTAGGAAAAGTAGAATGTAATGCAGGTAAGGTATGTTGTGAATTATGCATCTTAGGTCTCCACACCCAATGTGTACTACGGTGAATGGTGTAAGTTTGTGAGATGTGTCCTAGCATGCCATATGAAAAAGCTCTAACTCCAGGAAAGAGATTTCTTAAGTGGTTTGAGTTATAATGCCTCTTCATAGGTTTTGGCAATTGATCAAAAGTAGATGTCATCCTAGTTTTCTTACATGCTTCTAAATCATTTTGGATCTTCAAATTAGTGCTTTTTAAAACTTCATTTTCAATCCTCAAATTTTTCACTCTCTTTAGATTTCTTAAGATCAGATTTAAGTGAGGTGTGTGAAACTTTTAATGCATTATTTTCATCAATTAATTCCAAATATTTTTTGTTTAAATCATCAAATTCATCAAGAAGAGCCATGTGGTTTGAATCAATCGTTGCAAGATCTTTGAGAAAAACTTTATGCTCTTTTTGTAAATTCAAAAGTTCTAATTTTAGGCTTGCATGAGTTTTCTTGAGTTTTTTGTATGATATATGTATTCTCTCACAAAATTCAAATAATTCATCATAGGTTGGTTTACATACCTCTTCCTCATCACTTTACTCAAGATGATCTTCCCCCATTAAACATAAGTTTGTAGTTTCTTCCTCTGGTTCAGTCTCAGAGGAATCAGTGCCAGATTCTGCCCAGAATGCCTTTTGGATTCTCTTCTTGTCCTTCTTAAACTTAGGTTTCTCCTCAATCTTTTCCTTGCTTGTGTTATCTTGAAGTGTCGGGCAATCGTCTCTCACATGTCCAGGTTTCTTGCATTCAAAACAAACAACATCAGAGGATCCTTTAACATGTTTATGATCCTTACCTTTTCTCCAACTTTGATGATGCTTTTGTTTCTTCCTTAGAAAGCTTTTGAATTGCCTTGTGATTAAGGAAACTTCATCGCTTTCAGACCCGAAAGAATCAGAATCTGATTTGTGAGCCTTCAGTACAATTGTTTTCTCCTTCTTCTTCTCACCTGCATCAAGATTTTTTTGATTCACCCCTTGCTCGTAAGCAATGAGTGAGCCAAGTAAGTTATCAATAGAGTAGTTGTTCAAATACTTATATTCAGTGATTACAGTGATTTTAGCATCATATGACGAAGGCAAGCATCTCAAAATCTTGTTTACTTTTTCATAGTTTGAAAGTTCTTTTCCTAGTGCATGCAGTGAAGTAACTATTTGAGTAAATCTAGTGTACATGTCAGAAATCGATTCATGAGGTTTCATAAGAAAAAGTTCATAGTCATGCAAGAGAATGTTTAAACGGGATTGTTTAACCTCATTAGTACCTTCATAGGTGATGCACAATTTATTCCAAATCTCTTTACCAGTTTTGCAAGTTGAGACACGCATGTAATCCTCAGATTTTAAAGCACAGAAAAAACAGTTCAAATATTTTGCATTTAATTGAGCTAAATCTCATTCATCGAAAGTCCATTCAGTAAATGCAACTTCAGTTTAAATACCATTAATTTCACGGGAAGGTGGAGAATAACCTTCTTGAATAAGCATCCACATGCGATAATTAGTAGATTGTAAAAATGTTGACATGCGGGTTTTCCAAAAGTCAAAAGGTAGGTTATCGAACAGGGGAGGTCGGGTAATAGAATACCCTTCCGTAGTGTTACAATTCCCAAGGTTAGCGATGGATCAAATTCAAAAAGTTTTCAAACTTAAATTTTCGAATCCCGCTCTGATACCACTTACGAGTTCGTTAGGGATGTTAAGCCCTTATGAACTTAGTCCCAAGCTAACCAAGAGGGGGGGTGAATTGGTATTTTAAAATTTTCTTTTCACAAAGAATGAAAATCACATAAACCAAAATCACACCACAAAAATAAATGCGAAAGTAAAAGTGCGGAAGCAAGAAAACAAGAACACAGGAATTTATAGTGGTTCGGTCAACTCGACCTACGTCCACTCCTTGGAGGCACCCTCCAATTATTGCACTACAAAATGTGACTCTCCTTTAGCCCCCACGGCTAAGCGGAGAAGCCCTCACAAGAACCTCCTTTTTGCCACCCCGGCAAGGTAGAGAACCTATCTCATTTTGCTTCCTCCTAAAGCTGGCAGAGAATCACAACCAAAAGCAAACTCCTTACCTCTACCGACCCTTCCACGGACGAGAAACTCTAGACGAAGAAGAAGCAGAGTGATCCTTGAAGCAACCCTTGTGAATCCCCTCACAAGCCCCCCTCACAAGATCCTCTCTCTCTCCCACTCTCTCTTTCTCTCCTCAAGGACTTTTCAGGTCAAGGCAGTAGCCAAAGGTCATCCAAAATGTTGAACATGAGCTCTTAAATAGAAGAGCTTCAAAGGAGCTCATTAATTGCAAGTTGCCGACATTATCGTCCAGGCCGATATGGACATCGGCCTGGCCGATCAGTATAAAATTCAGAAGATCGGCCAGAGCATCGCCCTGGATACACTCCTGGACGATTGAAATTTGGCTTGATCGTCCAGGCCGATCTTACGATCGTCCTGGCCGATCAGTTCAAACCAGAGGAAAATCGTCCTGAGAATAGCCCTGGATACGAGCTGGCCGATATTTATCGTCCTGAAGTAACTTAAGGTTTTTGACTTGATTGTCCTGGCCGATCCTGCGATCGTCCAGGACGTTATGATTGTATCAATCATCCTTAATTACGCCCTTGATTTCCTGATCAATTAAGGCATAATTTATGAATATCGTTCAGGCTGACAAGGATCGTCCTGGCCAATAATTTAAAAATACAGTATACCTTAGTTGTCTATGGCGGCAACTTCTTTCTATTTTGAGCATATCGTCCTGGCCGATACACGTATCGTCTAGGATGATATGTTAATGACGGTTTCCTTAATTAAGAATCCTTATTTAGACTTTCTGTTTTAAGCCTGATCGTCCAGGCCGATAAAAAAAATCGTCCTGGCCGATATGAGTTAAAACAGAAATTCTAAGTCTCTCAAGTGTGTGTGTAGGGTTAATTAGCATCAGTCTATTTGACCATTACAAGTAGACTCAAAAAGTGAAAAATAAAAGTACAGACTGACTCAACCCTAAACCTATGAAATCCTGAACTGGCTTTGTCTTGTTCGTCCGATCTTTGATTCCTGAAAAGTTAGAAGCAACACACAGTCCAAGAGAAATAGTATTTGTCAATCATCAAAACATAAGCCATGAAAATAGATTTGCAACAATTCTAGCATGAAAAACCTTAGGAGAATTACCCAAAAGAATTTAGTAAGAGGTATACCAAAACTAGACTTTACTAAGGAGCACCTTTGTGATGAATGTCAATTAGGAAAGCAAGTAAAGCCCTCTTTTCAGTACAATAAGGATCTTAGGACTAGTAAACCATTAGAAATCTTACACATGAAACTTTTTGGACCAGTTGGAACTGTGAGCCTAGGAGGGAAGGTATACGGATTTGTTATTTTGGATGATTACTCAAGATTCACTTGGGTTAGATTTCTATTTCATAAGAGTAAATCTTTTGAGTAATTTAGAAATTTTTCGACTTGGATTCAAAGAAAATTAGGGTGTGAAATTATTTCTATACAAAGTGATCATGGAGGAGAATTTGAGAATGAGAGATTTGAAAATTTTTGTAAGGAGAAAGGAAATGCACCTAGAACCCCTCAACAAAATGGGGTAGTCGAAAGGAAAAATAAAACATTAATAGAAGCCGCCCGAGTAATGTTGGCAGAATACTCACTTCCTATATATTTTTGGGCTGAGGTGGTTAGCACTGCATGTTATGTTTCGAATAGGGTGAATGTAAGATCGAAGTTAAATAAAACACCCTATGAGTTGCTAAAAGGAAGAACACCTAATTTGTCACATTTGCATGTTTTTTGTTGCAAGGTGTTCATTCATAATAATGGAAAATCTGCCTTAAGAAAATTTGATCCGAAATCAGATGAAGGAATTTTTGTTGGATACTCAAGTGTTGAAATTCTTATAGGGTATTCAATAAAAGAACTTTGATTATTGAGGAAACCACACATGTTGTATTTGATGAATCTAGGAATTTGGAAGAGCCAAATGTTATTGAAGATGAGATTGAGGATAACTCCCAAAAGATTGATAGAATAAATTTGAAAGAAAATGTGGAAGAAATTTGGAAATAGAAAACCCTTTGCCTAGAGATTTGAGATTTTTTAAAACCCACCCATGGGAATTGATTATAGGTGAACCTAGTGAGGGTGTAAGAACTAGGCGTGGATTAAATAAGGAAGTCAATCATTCAGCCTTTATTTCAACTATAGAACCCACTAATATTGATCAAGCACTTTCTGATGAATTTTGGATATTGGCCATGCAAGAAGAGTTGATTCAATTTGTATGAAATAAAGTTTGGGAATTAACTTCAAGGCCAAAAGATCAAAGTGTTATTGGAACTAAGTGGGTATTCAAAAATAAAATGAATGACTCAGGTGTAGTCATTAGAAATAAGATGAGATTAGTTGCTAAGGGGTATAATCAGATTAAAGGAATTGATTTTGAAGAGACTTTTGCCCCTGTAGCCAGACTTGAAGCAATTAGGGATTTACTAGCCTTTGCCTGTTTTAAAGGATTCAAATTGTATCAAATGGATGTGAAAAGTGACTTCTTAAATGAGATAATTGAAGAAGATGTTTTTGTAGAACAACCACCAGGTTTTAAAAATTCAAAATACCCAAATTATGTTTTTAAATTGAAAAAGGTATTATATGGATTAAAACAGGCACCTAGGGCTTGGTATGAGAGGTTGAGCACCTTCCTACTTGAAAAATCTTTTGAAAAGGGAAGTGTGGATACAACTCTTTTTTTGAAGAAATTTGGAAAGGATATACTCATTGTTCAAATTTATGTGGATTATATCATTTTTGGTTCTTCAAATAAAAATCTTTGTGATGATTTTTCTAAAATAATGAGTAGTGAATTTGAAATGAGTCTAATGGAAGTCTTAATTTACTTTCTAGATTTTAGCATTAAGTAACTTGAGGAAGGTACATTTCTTAGCCAATCTTAATAGCTTAAGGACATTCTCAAAAAATATAAAATGGATAATGCTAAATCTTTCAGTACATCAATGAGTTCCTCAGTTCAGCTGGATAAGGATCTTAAGGGAAAATCTGTTGATCAAAAGAAATTTAGAGGGATTATTGGATCTTTACTTTACTTGACTGCTAGCTGACCCGATATCATGTTTAGTGTTTGCTTGTGTTCTAGATTTCAATCAGATCCAAAAGAGTCACATTTGATAGCAGTGAAAAGAATTTTAAGATATTTGCTAGGAACTCAAAACTTAGGAATTTGGTATCCTAGGTTTAGCTCTTCATTTGAAATTATTAGTTATTCAGATTATGACTTTACAGGATATAGGGTGGATAGGAAAAACACTTCTAGAACATGTCAATTCATTAGAAATTCATTAGTTTCATGGTCTAGTAGAAAATAAAATTCAGTGGCCCTATCTACTGTAGAAGCTGAATACATTGCTTTAGGAAGTTGTGTCGCACAAGTTCTTTGGTTAAAATAATAGTTGATTGATTTAGGATTAACTAAAGGCACTATACCAATTTATTGTGATAATACTAGTGCTATTTTCATTTCTAAAAATCCTATTCAACATTCAAGAACCAAACACATTGACATAAGGCATCATTTCATAAGGGATCATGTATCTATGGGAGAAATTGAACTTACCCATATTTTAACTGAAAATCAACTTGCAGACATTTTTATAAAACCTTTAGCCTTTGATACTTTCAGTATATTAAGAACAAGGCTTGGAGTGATTTATTTAAATGCTTAGATAAAAAAGTTTTTCTGCAACATTGATATTTTTCTTTTGTGATCATTGTGTTTTCTAGTTAGTTTATGTGATATTTTCTTCTTAAAAAGGTATGTATTTAAGTATTGTCTTGTTTGTTTTTATTTGTTTTTATTTTGAGTGCGAAAATGTGAATTTGTGGTCATCATCACCCGGGACGAAAATTCTTCGTACAAGACGATTTGTGTAATATGACAAACTGCGTGATTTCGAACCGTTTTAAGAGCAGATTTTAATGTAATTTGTTTGTACAATCGTCCGGGATGAAATATTTTTCAAACGACGGGACGAATGAATGAAGCAGTTGAATGGATAAGACAGTTTTTAATATGAACTTCGTCTGTACGAACCTTTGGTTCATCCAGACGAACACATGTCGATTCATAGCGGGGAACGGTTTCCAACTGCCATAAAAATGAATTGAATTCCTGATCGTCAGGATGAATACGTGTTCGTCTGTATGATCGTTTTGGTCAAAAGTTTGTACGAAAGGACGCTTCATAAGTTGTGTGTTTACGAAAAGTCGTTTCTTTTTTGACTCATTCGTTCATCCATACAAAAAATTTTTTTTTCGTACTGGACAAACGAAAATTTTATCTGGTACGAAAAGTCATTTTTTCATAAATTGATAGCATTTTTTACTGAACAGTCACATTTACACATCTCTTTCAAACCTTTCTTCTCTCAAGATCTTTCAATGGCAAGTTCTACTAAGCACCAAAAGTCTTTGACTAAGGGTCCACCAAGAAACACTTCTGAAAATTTCCTTTCTAAAGCCAATGAAGAATCCTATGCTAGGTTTGTCTCCGTGAAAATTATCCCATCTAGAGTACTCCTACAGGAAGAATTAACTTTTAAGGTAATGCACTTGTTTACCTCTACTCAATTTAGCTTAATCCTCACCTTAGTACACTTCTACAACAAGGAAACCTTTCATTATTTTTTAGCAAACATGTCTTTCAACTCCGACCATTCTGTCATCAGTTCCTTTATTTTTAAAAAGAAAGTTGAAATCACCAAGGCTGACCTTGGTATCTTCCTAAACTTAAGGACTGAAGGATTAAGAACACACACCTTAACCTCCACAAATTTTAATTGGACTGAAGTAAATCGAATAATTAGAGGAGTAAACTTTAAGGATCATTTACCTAAGGTAGCAAGTTTAGTTCGTGATGCCCGTATCATCCAGCACGTACTTAGAACTTCCATTATACCTAAAGCTGGTGATAGAGTCAATATCACACCTCTTCTTTCTATTATTACCTTCTTGATAATAACCAGACAACCTATAGATGAGGCCCAACTCCTAATTGACTACATTTATGGCCTTTCTGAAATTGGTCATGTTGATCATAAAAAAAAGAAGAACATATCATTAGGACATCCGATTGCCTATAATTTGGAAAAGAAATATGATTTGATTCATCCAGAATAAGATTTTGAAGAACCACTCTACTACAACGATGCATCCTTTAGAGTTGTCTTCAATAAGGAAGATCCTAGAAAAACTCATGTTGTTCTGATTGAAACATAAGAAGAAGCTGAACCTACATATGCTACTGAACCACATTATCAGAATTTGGTTCAAAGATTTGATAATTTAGAGGCTCATTTTGATCAAAGGTTTGATCAAATTGAAACTCATTTACAGTAGCAGGATATTCAGTACAATCAAGATATGGGATTAATGCGTGATCAGATAAATAACATAAATACCAACATGCTTATGATGAGTAGTTACTTCAACTTCTTTGGTGCAACACCACCACCTCCTCCTCCAGATCAGGGTCCATCTGAATGATTGTTGTATTTGTTCTGTGTTTCTTTGTAGTTTATGTGTTTGTTATGTGTTTATGTGGTTTATGTGTTTGTTATTTTCCTTTAGATTGTTATATTTTTCTTATTTTAGTTGTATTTTTATTGATATCTTGAACTTAATTGTAATATCTTAATTCGATATCAATATATGTTTCAATGTTTTATTGTTTAAGTATTTTTGAAATGTGTGTTAGACTTTATGACATTCATTATTTTTTAATCTTAATAGTGCTTTAACCAAAATTATAAATTAAAATTAATTTCATTAGAAAATCTAATTATTCTAAATTTAAGTAATGCTCATAACTTGATATTATTAGAATTTTCAATTTCATGTCTCTTATTTAGACTATATTATCTTTAATATTATTATTACAATTTAGATGTTTTCTTATTGTGTATTTCTTTTTTCAAATAGTATTTATGCACTTAGAAAAATTTGAAATTTTAGATTATTGATTTCGGAAAGAATTCAATTACTCTTAAAAATTGTACAAATGTACAAAAATCAAAAGTATTACACAAAAGTTTGCAATAAGAAAAAGAGGCACAAAATAAGCCCAAAGTAAAAAGATGCACAAAAATGTGCCATAAAATTAAAAAAGATGCACAAAAATGTGCCATAAAATTGAAAAGGATGCGCAAAGCGCCACATGTGGTAGTTACATCTTTCCGGACTCTTTTAATCTCCTAATTCAAATTGATCTTATGTTCATTTATAATTAACATTGAAATTTGAAAAATAAAATTTTTTACTCATCCTTATTGCAATGATTTTCTTTATCTTAATGTCTAAATTGACTCGTGTCTTTGAAAAATTCTTTTCATTATCTATGTTATATCACTTCTTAAATTATATAAAATTCTATGATTTCTCTAATGTTTTAATTTTATTTGCATACCTTATTTCAATCACTTTCAAGATTAAATTATCATTTGAATTTCATACTTCTACCTACATTTCAAAACTTTTTTTCTTCTTCACTTTTTGCTGTTGTCAAAAAGGGGGAGAAATTGTATGTTTATTTTATTGTTTTTGTTTGATTTAGTTGTGTGTTTTGTTTGTATAAAATTTTTGAAAAATAAAATTTCTCAATAAACTTATGCCTCCTTATTTTTCATGTATTCATCAATTCAGAGGGAGTTTGGGAGATTCTTAGAATTTGAAATCCTACAAATAATAATTGTTTTGCCATCATCAAAAAGGGGGAGATTATTAAGAGAGTTTCTATTTGCATGTTTAATATTTTTGCAACTTGTATTATTTTAATGGTTTCAAATATTATTGTTTTATGTATATATATCTCCTAATATTTTTTGGAAGATTTATTTTTGCTCTAGTGTGTACTAACATTTCAGGAAGATCAACTCCAAGCTATAAAGACTTCAAATCAAATTTACCAAATATTCATTTGTAAATTATAAGTTTTGAATTGAGAGGGAGTGATTGTAATTGAGTGAAAAATTACAACACACCCACTTGGGGGAACAATTTTCATGAACTGATCGTACGGGATGAACCTAGTTCGTACGGGATGAACCTAGTTCGTATGGGACGATCATGTCAATTAAGCCCTCGGAAGTGCAATGGATCGGACAGGCAGGGAGAAATTTTTCTAAGTCCTAATAGTCCATGACGAATTTAACATTCATCCCGGGACGAACATCTCGGGATTCTCACTTTGCATTGTTCATCCAGACGAAATTAACCTTCGTCTCTGGACGAAACTCTCTGTATAATATCGTACTAGATGAAATTTTCCTTCGTCTCTGGACGAACTCTCTGTAAAAAATCATACTGGACGAAATTAACCTTCGTATCTGGACGAAACTCTCTGTATAAAATCGTACTGAACGAAATTAACCTTCATCTCTGGATGAAACTCTATGTATAAAATCATCCAGGACGAAACTTGTTCGTCCCAGGACGAACCGAACTGACTTACCTTAGTTGGTTATGTCCTTCATGGATTTTGAAACTGACCTATGGAATAACCATTTCATAATGGATGAACCTAGTTCGTACGGGACGATTAGAGTGTACGAACATAATTCGTACCAATATACATCAAGATCATTTCTAACACTTTAAGTAAAATCATCCGGGATGATCCACGATAGTACGGGACGATCCATTTCGAGATAAATTGAAATTTATGTAGTTTTGGACGGTTTTTCTTGTCTCTCCTATATAAGGTCCAATTTTTACTGACACCAAAATCTTTTTGCTCATTGATCTTTATGCCTATTGAAAGAAGAGTCATGGAGAGAGTGAGAGAGAGCATTCAAGGAAGGATTTCTACCACTTGAGAGTGAAGGCTTCGCTTGGTGTTCAAAGGTAAGATTTCCTACTTGTAATTTGAGATTATTTCACTCTTTTTCTTTCTTCCTTCTAGATTTCTTGTGAGAAGATATGTTAAGGAGATCGGGTTCTCTGCCCACACTAGGAGAGTGTGAAAGGATGAAGGGTTCTCTGCCCACACTAGGAGAGTGTGAAAGGATGAAGGGTTCTCTGCCCACACTAGGAGAGTGTGAAAGGACGAAGGGTTCTCTGCCCACACTAGGAGAGTGTAAAAGGACGACGATTCTCTGCCAACACTGAGGATAGTGTAAAAGGACGATGGTTCTCTGCCTCACCGAGTATTGGTGGAAAGAGTGTTTGTAAAGGATTCTCCGCCTTACTGTGGGTGAAAAATGAGAGACACTATTGGTATTAGTGTAATACTCAGAGGGTGCCTCTGGGAGTGGATGTAGGTCTGGTTTAGACCGAACCACTATAAATCTTGTGTCGTTTATTTTTACTGCTTTTTATTTTCTGCATTTTTTTATTTAAAAAGTATTGGTTGAAAAAGTTTTTATAAAAATTCATTAAAGTTTATTTTCGGTTCAACTTATCTAAAAGAGGGATAATTTTTAAAATACCAATTCACCCCCCCCCTCTTGGTAGCTTTGGGATATTAACTTAGGTTTAATAACCTATTCACTAGACTCAACAGATTGAATTTGAATTTGATACTAGGGTAGTGCCACGAGGGGCGTACTCTACCATTAGTGGGTCTAATCCTAAGGAAGGGAAACAACCTAACATTAAGGAGAAGAAAACTGAATTCGGGAATTTGAGGGTGAAATTGAAAATATGGAGTCTAATCCTAGGGAAAAGAGAATATCTAACCTTAAGGAGAAGGAGGCTGAAAGACCCTGTGAGAAGGAAGCATTGCTTCCCACGGGAGATCAGATCTAGATTTTGAAAACTAAGATGGTGCCACAAAGGGCATGATCCATCACTAGAAAATCTAATCCTAAGGAGAGAAAGCATGATGACTCACATCTAACCTTACGGAAGAGAAAATTGGATGATCTTGTGGGAATGAAGCATTGCTTCCCACAAAAGATCAGATCTGGAGTTTTAAACAAGGATGGTGCCGTAGAGGGCGTACTCCATCACTAGTGGATCTAATCCTAAGGAGAGAAAGCACGATGACTCATATATGTCCTTAAGGAAAAGAAAACTAGAAAGATCTCATGGGAAGGAAGCATTGGAAGAGAGGAAACTTGCTCTACACAAAAAAAAATTGGGTATGGATGATCATATGTGGGGGAAATCTGCTCCACATAGAGGATTTGGTCTTGATGATCGTATGTAGAAGAAACTTGCTCTACCTAGAGGATCAGGTCTAGAATGATCATATATGGAGGAAACTTGCTCCATATAGAGGATCAGGTTTGGAATGATCGTATATGAAGGAAACTTGCTCCATATAGAGGAACGAATTTGGATGATCGTATGTAGAGAAACTTGCTCTACACAGAGGATCAGGTCTGGAAGATCATATGTAGAGGAAACTTGCTCCACATAGAAGATCGATTCAAGAATGATCGTGTATGGAAGAAACTTGCTCCACACAGAGGATCGAATCAAGAATGATTGTGTATGGAGGAAACTTGCTCCATACAGAGGATCGAGTCTGGATGATCGTATGTAGAGGAAGCATGCTCTACACAGAGGATCGAATCAAGAATGATCATATATGGAGGAAACTTGCTCCATATAGAGGATCAGGTCTGGAATGATCATGTGTAGGGGAAACTTGCTTTACACATAGAATCGATTTTGAACTTTGCAATTTGAGATTTGAATGACTCTTGAATTTGAATTGATTTTATTTTGGATTAAATGTGTTTCGATTTGAAGTTTGATTTTGAATTTGAATTTGAAAGTTGATTTTAGAAATTTGATTTTGAATTTGATTTTAAAAAAAAGTTTGAATTTGAAATTTGATTTGATAAATTTGAATTTGTAGGTTTTTTTTTAAATCTGATTTTTTGTTTGATGTTGAATTTTGAAATTTGATTTTGATTTTGAATTCAAAGGATCTTTGAATTTGATCTTAAATCTTGAAATTGAAGAATTTGATTTGATTGAATTTTGATTTGTTTGAACTTGAAGAGTTTTAATTTGATTTGGTTTGAATTTTGATTTTGAAAATTTTTTATCTTGATTTTTTTTGTTGTGAATTTAAGAGGTTTTGAATTTGATTTTAAATTTGACACTCATTTGCCATGGTGCTTCCTGAAGAGCCGCCCAATGTTTAAAAATAACAGATGGCATCCTTCAGGGTTGATCAATTAATGTTTGAAATTTTCTCAAAAATCGTATCTACGTCAAGATGACAGTCTTGTAATGGGTTAAACCCCTCCATTGATCTCTTGGTAGGCTAAGATAGGCATCCAAAGAACCTAGACCAAGTCTCCTACTTAAAAGGTTCTAAGTCACACTATCTTATCATAAGCTTGAACCACTCTGGCTTTGTACGATTCTAAGTTTTATTGAGCCTTAAAGACAAAGCTCTGCAAGGCCTCGAACTCTTCAAATTGGAGTCGGGCACTCTGCTCAGTCGTGGTTTGATTCTGAACAATAATTTCCAGCATTGTAAAATACTCCTCTAATGGGTCTGATCTTGGACCCATCATAGAGTGTAATTTTGTTGAAAAGGCCTTAAAGGAAGAGATGCCTCTGTGCAAGGACTTACACACATTTCTCAAGGACAGGATTTAAATTTTTAATCAAAAGAAGACGATTCATTCATTTTATTGAAAATTTCCTCTAACTATTTGGACCCTATCGGAACAACAAACGGGAACAAATTTAGAAGTACAGTGAGAAATAGAGTTGACTACTACTAACCTTGAAAAGGTTTTTAAGGATTTAGGTTTTGTCGACCCATATCAAGTTTCATAGAAACTAAACTGTGGTCTCCCTTATATGAAGTTTGAATTAAAATCGATTTCAATTTTCTTGCATGATTCTCTTCTATCTGATAAATAATTCATGCATGGTGAAGAATTTGAATTCAGGATTTTTCAAAGTCAAGTATTTAAAGTTGATTGGGTTTTTTTTTAGATTTAAGGATTTAAACGAAGGAAGACATCTTACACTTTTTTTGTTTTTCTGGTGACACAGTTTGCGTAACTTTTTTTGTCTTTCTATCGACGCAGATTGCGTATCTCTTTACTTTGATGCACTTAGTGCATTTCTTGATTTTTGGCGTATTCGTGCATCTTTTAATTTTAATTAATTTTGAGAAGAGGCTCCACTTTCTTCAAATACCTTAAATTCAATTATCTTTTTATTTTGAATGTTGGGATTATATCTCAAGTATTAGAGAAGAAAATTCATTCTCTTATACAAGGAAGAATAATCCTCAAAGCACATCCAATTCTTTTTGAAAAGAGTATGGGATTGACTTTTGAAAATCATTGAATAGATTTTAGACATGCGAGAATCGCCAATTAAGATAGAAGATTGCTAGAAGATTGATAAAATTGTCATTTTTTAAATTAACTTAAGTTTGATATTGATTTTAGTTCAACAGTTAAATCACTCATTGAAGCGTTGGGGAGGGAAGGACATTCAAACATTTTGATGGAGTCAACTACAACGCTCTCTCCTGGTTAAGACTTAAGGTAGGGGTCAATTTTCGTTTTAAAAAGGTCAATCAATTATCTTGAAGATTCAAAATCAGTACACTTGAGAAATTGGAAACTTTCCTTAAGAAGTTGCTAGTCTAGGTGGCAAGACCCTTATCAACATGGAAATGAATTCCTATAATCTCTTTAGAGTAAGAGAATGTTATAGGATCTGCAACATCCCTAGAAGGCACGACATTATTGTAATCAAAAGATTTATTGTGATAGGACCCCGTGGGAAATTTAAATTTTGACGGTATCACTATCTTAATACAGGGGGGGGGCGGGGGGGGGGGGGGGGGGGGGGGGGGGGGGGGGGGGGGGGGGGGGGGGGGGGGGGGGGGGGGGGGGGGGGGGGGGGGGGGGGGGGGGGGGGGGGGGGGGGGGGGGGGGGGGGGGGGGGGGGGGGGGGGGGGGGGGGGTGGTGGGGGGGGGGTGGGGGGGGGGGGGGGGGGGGGGGGGGGGGGGGTTATGGGGGGGGGGGGGTTGTTGTGAATGACAAAAATTATTTGGGGTGGGGGGGGGATGTGGGGGGGGTTTTTTTTTTTTGGGGGGGGGAAAATTTTGGGCGGGGGGGTGTGGGGGTGGGGGGGGGGGTTATTTTGGGGGGGGGGTTTTTTTAATGGGGGGGTTTTTTGGGGGGGGTTTTTTTTTTTTTTTTTGTGGGGGGTTTTTAACGGGGCTTTTTCCAAGGGGGGGGGGTGGGGTGGTAATAATTAGGGGGGGGGGGGGGAGGGTGGGGGGGGGGGGGGGGTTTTTTTTTTTGGGGGGGGGGGGGTTTTGGGGGGGGGGGTTTTTTTTATTTTTATTTTTTTTTTTTTTTTTTTTTTAAATTAGGGGGTTTTTTTTTTTTGAATTTAATTGTTTTTTTTTTTGGGGGGGTTTTTGTAATGTGTTATTGGGGGTTTTTTTTTTATTTTTTTTTTTTTGTTGTTTTTTTTTTTGTACCTTTTTTAATAAAGGGGGTGGGGTTATTTTTTGGGGTGGTTTTTAAATAGGGTTTTTTTTGTAGGGGATGGGGGTTTTTTTTTTTTATTTTAATTTTTGGGGGGGGGGGTTTTTTTTTTTTTGGGGGTCGGGGTTTATTTTTTTATTTTATTTATGTTTAAATTTTTTTTTTTTTGGGGAAAGGGGGGGGGGTTTTTTTAATAATTCTATGTTCCGGTGGCGATTTTTTTTAAAATGTTGAATGGGTTTTTTTTATGTACTTTTTGTATCCAGGTTTTTTTATTTTTTTAGGATGATTTGTTTTTTTTTTTTTGGGTTATTTTATTTATGGTTTTTTTTATTTTTTTTATAATAATTTGTTTTTTATCGTTTTCAACATTATTTTTTAAAATTTATTTTTTTTTTTTGGGATAATTTTAAAGAAATTTTTTTTTTCAAAAAAAATTTTTTTTTTTAAAATTTTTTTTAAAAAAAATTTTTTTTTGCGGGGTAGGTTAATAAAGTAAAAAAATTGGAAGATCTTGTAATATATAAAAAAATTTTTAAAGTTATAAAAAAAAAAAACCAAAAAAGAAAAAAAAAAGAAAAACAAAAATTTTTTAAAATTTTTTTCAATTTTAAATTTTTAAGTTAAGAAGTTTATTTTAATAACTTTTGGGTTTTTGATTATTTATAAAGGAAGTATTAAATTATTGATTCACATGAAATAGTGCGGATTTAACAAGTAAAATAAATTAAATCATGCAATAAAATTGTAAAAAGAAATATGAATATTAATTTATTATAAATTATTTAGAGATTTTTTAGTTTTTAGATTTATTAAATAAAAAAAAAAAAAATAAAACCTAAAAAAAAAAACCTTTTAAATAGTTAAAAATTTTAAAAAATAAAAGATTTAAAATACTTATGCTTATTGTTCTTAAAAAAATTATGCAATTCCAAAATTTTTTGAACAATATTTTAAAGAAAAAACACTTAATATAAAGATTTTATGTTAATTAAAGAATCATAAAATTTTGTAATAAAAACCTGCTTTTAAAATTCGTGAAATCAAAAAAATCTTAAATAAAAACATTTCAATTCGAATTATCTCTAAAATAAAATCAAAACAATAAAAAAACAAAAAAAAAAAAATAAGAAAAATTTAGATATAAACAAAAAAAAAAAAAAAAGTTTATCAATAAAAAAAAAAATAAAAAAAAAGGAATTAAGAGCCTCAACAAGATAATTGTTAAAATTTTAAACAAAAACTAGTAATTTTTCATAAAAGTAAAACAGGGCAATAAAGAATAAAAAAAAAAAAAAAAAAAAAACGAAAATAAAAATTATGTAGGTAAAACCTTATAGGGAAAACAAGATAAAAAAAAAAAAAAAAATTAAAAAGTTGGTCAAAAATATGATAAATGGAATAAGTAAAAAAAATTCGATAGTGGGGGGCAAAAATAATAAAAATTAAAAAAAAAAAAATCTTCAAATAAAAAAATTTTAATAAACAAAAAAACTAAAGCCAAATAATAAGTTAGAATATAAACAAACCAAAAAAAATTAAATGCTCTTAAGGAAATAACCATATCATTAATAATTAATTTAAAAAAAAAAATTCAAATAAAAATTTACCTCTTAAATTAGATAACAAATAAAAGAAAAATTTAATTTTTAAAAAAAATTATGATGTCACCTTTAAACAACATGTAAACCTTTCAAGATCATTCAAATTCAAATTCCAATCAAAGGATGTCATTATTAAAACATAGATTTAGAATCATATTAGAAAATCTTAAAAAATGTCAATTAAGAAGCTAAATCAAAGGTCAAAAGGGTGTTTTAGGCAAAATAAAAATTAGGATTTATATGGGAATGCTTTTTCAGGTCCTTCAAACAAATTCAGTGAGGAGAGATCAAATCAAATTGTCCATAGAAGGAAACTATTTTTTATTTAAAATGCAAATCTGCATCAATAATATTTATTTACTGCTCAATAAACTTTGTTCTAAATTCAAATGGAATATCAGAGGGAAGCTTAAATAGAAAAATGTTTGATAGCTTTTTCTTTTATTTTGGTTTTGGGTTCCGGTGGAGAAATTGCTTTACTTGCTAGAGGTGAGTTTGGTTTTAGGTAATTGGTGAGCGGTCCAATGACTGAAAGTTTAAACATGAGTTTTTTTTGTTAAGGGTCTTTTTGGTTCCATTGAGTGTCTACACAATCACCGTTTTTTTTTGGTTTAAAGTTGTTCTGAGAAGATGATGTCTACGTGACTTTTGACCACCCATATTTATGGGAACGGTGGGTTTTTTGAGAGGAATAGATCTTAGACTATTGGAGAATTTAAGAGACCATATTGGTGATTCTTTGTTTTCGAGATTAGAGCGTCCAATTTTTCTTTTGATTAGATTTTTTGAGATTTGGAGGAAATTTACAGAGATCAAGAGTGTTGACAACGGGTGAAATGTTTTTAGATTTTGAAATTGTAGGGGGAGAGGGGGATTTAGGGATTTGAGAGATATCAGAGTTATTCTAAAGAGAGATAAAGAATCCTTCTAGAGGTTCATGGGAACGATTTTTTTTTCCTAGTTATTTTCATGGTGTTTTATTTGATTGTTTTTTTGTTTTTTTTTATAGTTATTTTTATTGGATTTTTTGGTTTTATACGATTGAATTGACCGTCGTCCTTTAATTTTGGGGATGTCAGATCTTAAACTCAGACAGATAGGAGGCCATAAGTTTATAGAGGTTTTTCATTTTTTATGTATATTTTTTTTCCTTAGTGTTTTGATTGAGGAGTCCGCTATGGGGAACTTAATGGTTTTTATGGCCAAAGGAGAGTGGTTTAAATCTAGATTTAGTGATTTAGGGTTAAGGCCTTTGGCAAGTTTCTTCTTCAAAGTCATTGTTTATTGATGGAATTTTGTCTTGTGGCGTTTCTAACTCCATAAACTAATTTAGTTGGTTTTGTTTTGAGGATTTGACTTTAAAGGACTAAAATCCACATCGCAATTTTTTTTTTTCTTAAGGAAGTCGTGTTGTGGCTTTTTCTATTTTATTTTTTAGATATAGATCTAAATAGTGATGAGATCATTTTATATTGTGTCACCTTCAGGGGTTTTCAATATTTTTGATGTTTTTTTTTTTTTATTTATTTTTTTTTTTTTTTTTTTAGTGTTTTTATCCTTAAGGTTTTTTTTCCTACTTTTTAGCACACCAAAAATTTTTTCCGGTGAGGCAGAGAACCGTCGTCCTTTTACACTATCCTCAGTGTTAGCAGAGAAACCGTCATCCTTTTACACTCTCCTAGTGTGGGCAGAGAACCCTTCGTCCTTTCACACTCTCCTGGTATGGGCAGAGAACCCTTCATCCTTTCACACTCTCCTAGTGTGGGCAGAGAACCCTTCGTCCTGTCACACTCTCTTAGTGTGGACAGAGAACCCTTCGTCCTTCCACACTCTCCTAGTGTGGGTAGAGAACTCGATCTCCTTGATAGATCTTCTCACAAGAAATCTAGAAGGAAGAAAGAAAAAGAGTGAAGTAATCTCAAATTACAAGTAGGAAATCTTACCTTTAAACACCAAGCGAAGCCTTCACGCTCTAGTAGTAGAAATCCTTCCTTGAATGCTCTCTCTCACTCTCTCCTTAACTCTTCTTTCAATAGGCACGAAGATCAATAAGCAAAAAGATTTTATGCAGTAAAAATTGGACCTTATATAGGAGAGACAAGAAAAATCGTCCAAAACTGCATAGAAATTTCAAGTTATCACAAAATGGATCGTCCCGTATAATCGTGTATCGTCCCGGACGATTTTACTTAAAGTGTCGGAAATGATCCTGATGTATATTGGTATGAATTATGTTCGTACACTCTAATCGTCCTGTGCAAACTAGGTTCGTCCGGTACGAAATGGTTATTCCATAACCAACTAAGGTAAGTCGGTTCGGTTCGTCCTGGGACGAACAAGTTTCATCCTGGATGATTTTATACAGAGAGTTTCATCCAGAGATGAAGGTTAATTTTGTCCAGTACTATTTTATACAAAGAGTTTCGTCCAGAGACGAAGGAAAATTTCATCAAGTACAATTTTATATAGAGAGTTTCGTCTAGAGATGAAGGAAAATTTCATCTAGATGAATAGTGCAAAGTGAGAATCCCACGACGTTCGTCCCGGGACGAATGTTAAATTCGTCCTGGACGATTAGGACTTAGAAAAATTTCTCCCTGCCCATCCGATCCATTGCACTTCCGAGGGCTTAATTGACATGATCGTCCCGTACAAACTAGGTTCATCCCGTACGATCAGTTCATGAAAATTGTTCCCCCAAGTGTGCGTGTTGTGATTTTTCACTCAATTACAATCACACCCTTTCAATTCAAAACTTATAATTTACAAATGAATATTTGCTAAATTTGATTTGAAGTCTTCATAGCTTGGAGTTGATTTTCCTGAAATGTTAGTATAGACTAGAGCAAAAATAAATCTTCTAAAAAAATATTAGGAGATATATATACATAAAAAATAATATTTAAAATCATCAAAATAATACAAGTTTGCAAGAATGTAAAACATGCAAATAGCAACTCTCTTAACTATCTCCCCATTTTTTATGATGGCAAAATAATTATTATTTGTAGGATTTCAAATTCTAAGAATCTCCTAAACTCCCCCTGAATTGATGAATACATGAAAAATAAGGAGGCATAAGTTTATTCAAAAATTTTATTTTCCAAAAATTTTATACAAATAAAACACACAAATAAATCAAACAAAAATAATAAAACAAACATACAATTTCTCCCCCTTTTTGACAACAGCAAAAAGTGAAGAAGAAAAGAAGTTTTGAAATGTAGGCAGAAGTATGAAATTCATTTGATAATTTAATCTTGAAAGTGATTGAAATAAGGTATGCAAATAAAATTAAAACATTAGAGAAATTATAGAATTTCATATAATTTAAAAAGTGATATAACATAGATAATGAAAAGAATTTTTCAAAGACATGAGTCAATTTAGACATTAAGATAAAGAAAAACATTGCAATAAGGATGAGTAAAAAATTTTATATTTCAAATTTCAATGTTAATTATAAATGAACATAAGATCAATTTGAATTAGGAGATTAAAAGAGTCCGGAAGAAAGTAACTACCAAATGTGGCGCTTTGCGCATCTTTTTCAATTTTATAGCACATTTTTGAGCATCTTTTTCAATTTTATGGCACATTTTTGTGCATCTTTTTACTTTGGGCTTATTTTGTGCCTCTTTTTCTTATTGCAAACTTTTGTACAGTACTTTTGATTTTTGTACATTTGTATAATTTTTAAGAGTAATTGAATTCTTTTCGAAATCAATAATCTAAAATTTCAAATTTTTCTAAGTGCATAAATACTATTTGAAAAAAGAAATACAAAATAAGAAAAAATCTAAATTGCAATAATAATATTAAAGATAATGTAGTCTAAATAAGAGACATTAAATTGAAAATTCTAATATTATCAAGTTATAAGCATTACTTAAATTTAGAATAATTAGATTTTCTAATGAAATTAATTTTAATTTATAATTTTGGTTAAAGCACTATTAAGATTAAAAAATAATGAATGTCATAAAGTCTAACACACATTTCAAAAATACTTAAACAACAAAATATTGGAACATATATTGATATTGAATGAAGATATTATAATTAAGTTCAAGATATCAATAAAAATACAACTAAAACAAAGAAAATACAACAATCAAAAGGAAAATAACAAACACATAAACCACATAAACACATAACAAACACATAAACTATAAAGAAACATAGAACAAACACAATAATCATTCAGATGGACCCTGATCTGGAGGAGGAGGAGGAGGTGTTGCACCAAAGAAGTTGAAGTAACTACTCATCATAAGCATGTTGGTATTTATATTATTTATCTGATCACGCATAAATCTCATATATTGATTGTACTGAATATTCTGCTGCTGTAAATGAGTTTCAATTTGATCAAACCTTTGATCAAAATGAGCCTCTAAATTGTCAAATCTTTGAACCAAATTCTGATAATTTGGTTCAGTAGAAGATGTAGGTTCAGCTTCTTCTTCTTTTTCACTCAGAACAACATGAGTTTTTCTAGGCTCTTCCTTATTGAAGATAGCTCTAGAGGATGCATCGTTATAGTAGAGTGGTTCTTCAAAATTTTATTCTGGATGAATCAAATCATATTTCTTTTCCAAAGTATAGGCAATCAGATGTCCTAATGCTATGTTCTTCTTTCTTTTTTTATCAACATGACCAATTTCAGAAAGGCCATAAATGTAGTCAATTAAAAGTTAGGCCTCATCTATAGGTTGTCTGGTCATTATCAAGAAGGTAACAATAGAAAGAAGAGGTGTGATATTGACTCTATCACCATCTTTATGTATAATGGAAGTTCTAAGTACGTGCTGGATGATACGGGCATCACGAACTAAAGTTGCTACCCTAGGTAAATGATCCTTAAAGTTTACTCCTCTAATTATTCGATTTACTTCAGTCCAATTAAAATTTATGGAGGTTAAGGTGTGTGCTCTTAATCCTTCTGTCCTTAAGTTTAGGAAGATACTAAGGTCAGCCTTGGTGATTTCAACTTTCTTTTTAAAGACAAAGGAACTGATGACAGAATGGTCGGAGTTGAAAGACATGTTTGCTAAAAAAATAATGAAAGGTTTCCTTGTTGTAAAAGTGTACTAAGGTGAGGATTAAGCCAAATTGAGTAGAGGTAAATAAGTGCATTACCTTAAAAGTTAATTCTTTCTGTAGGAGTACTCTAGATGGGGTATTTTTTGCGGAGAAAAACCTAGCATAGGATTCTTCATTGGCTTTAGAAAGGAAATTTTCAGAAGTGTTTCTTGGTGGACCCTTAGTCAAAGACTTTTGGCGCTTGCAAGAACTTTGCATTGAAAGATCTTGAGAGAAGAAAGGTTTGAAAAAGATGTGTGAATGTGACTATTCAGTAAAAAATACCATCAATTTATGGAAAAAATGACTGTTCGTGAATAAAAATAAACAAGAAAATACATTAACACATACCTTTTTTAGACGTAAATACCACATAAACAAACTAGAAAATACAATGAATCACAAACAAAAAAATATCAATGTCTTGGAGAAAAACATTTTTTTATCTAGGCATTTAAAATCATTCATGTCCAAGCCTTGTTCTTATTGTACTGAAAGTATCAAAGGCTAAAAGGTTTTTATAAAAATGTCCTGCAAGTTGATTTTTCAGTGAAACATGGGTAAGTTCAATTTCTCTCCTTGGATACATGATCCCTTATGAAATGATGTCTTATGTCAATGTGATTTGGTTCTTGAATGTTGAATAGGATTTTTTAGAAATGCAGAGATTAGCACGTAGTAGTATTATCACAATAAATTGGTATAGTGCCTATAGTTAATCTTAATCAATCATTTCTGTGTTTTAACCAAAGTACTTGTGCCACACAACTTCCCCAAAGCAATGTATTCTGCTTCTGGCAGTAGATAGGGCCACTGAATTTTATTTTTCTACTATGACCATGAAAACTAATGAATTTCTAATGAATTGACATGTTCCAGAAGTGCTTTTCCTATCCACTCTACAGCCTGCAAAGTCAGAATCTGAGTAACCAATAATTTCAAAATGAAGAGGCTAAACTTAGGATACCAAAATTCTAAGTTTTTGAGTTCCACAGTAGATATCTTAAAATCCTTTTTACTGCTGTCAAATGTGATTCTTTTGGATCTGATTGAAATCCTAGCACATAGGCAGAACACTAAACATAATTTCAGGTCGGCTAGCCAGTCAAGTAAAGTAAGATCCAATACCCTCTAAATCTTTTTGATCACAGAGTTTTCCCTTAAGGACCTTATCCAACTGAACTGAAGAACTACTCATTGGTGACTAACAGGTTTTAGCATTTCCATTTCATATCTTGAGGATGTCCCTTAATATATTTATTTTGACTAAGAAAAAGTACCTTCCTCAAGTTGCATAATGCTAAAATCTAGAAAGTAATTAAAATCTCCCCATTAGACTCATTTCGAATTCATTACTCATTGTTTTAGAAAAATCATCACAAAGATGTTTATTTGAAGATCCAAAGATGATGTCATCCACATAAATTTGAACAATAAGTATATCCTTTCCAATTTTTCTTAAAAAGAGAGTTGTATCCACACTTCCTTTTTCAAAAGATCTTTCAAGTAGGAAGGTGCTTAACCTCTCATACCAAGCCCTAGGTGCCTGTTTCAATCCATATAATGCCTTTTTTAATTTGAAAACATGATTTGGAAATTTAGAATTTTCAAAAACCTGGAGGTTGTTCTACAAAAACATCTTCTTCAATTACTCCATTTTAAAAAGGCACTTTTAACATCCATTTGAAACAATTTTAAAACCTTTAAAACAGGCAAAGGCTAGTAAAACCCTAATTGCTTCAAGTCTAGCTACAGGGGCAAAAGTTTCCTCAAAATCAATTCCTTCAATTTGATTATACCCCTTAGCTACTAATCTAGCCTTATTTCTAATGACTACTCCTGAGTCATTCATTTTATTTTTGAACACCCACTTGGTTCCAACAACACTTTGATCTTTTGGCCTTGTAGTTAGTTCCCAAACTTTATTTCTTACAAATTGATTTAACTCTTCTTGCATGGCCAATATCCAAAAATTCATCTGAAAGTGCTTGATCAATGTTAGTGGGTTCAATGGTCGAAATAATGGCTGAATGATTGACTTCCTTGTTTAATCCACGCCTACTTCTAACACCCTCACTTGGTTCACCTATAATTAATTCCTTTGTATGATTTTTAGAAAATCTCAAATCTCTAGGCAAAGGGTCTTCTCTTTTCTATATTTTCTTCCACATTTTCTTTCAAATTTAATCTATCAATCTTTTGGGAGTTTTTTTCTTCAATTTCTTCTTCAACAACTTTTGGCTCTTCCATATTTTCATTTTCATCCAAAACAACATATTGTGGTTTCTTCAATGACTAAATTTCTTTTGTTGAATACTATATAAGATTTTCAACACTCAACTGGTCCAAAAAGTTTCATGTGTAAGATTTCTAAAGGTTTACTAGTCCTAAGATCCTATTGTACTGAAAAGAGGGCTTTACTTGCTTTTCCTAATTGACATTCATCTCACAAAGGTGCTCCTTAGTAAAGTCAAGTTTTGGTATACCTCTACTAAAATTCTTTTGGGTAATTCTCCTAAGGTTTTTCATGCTAGAATTGTTGCAAATCTATTTTCATGGCTTATTTTATTTGATGATTGACAAATACTATTTCTCTTGGACTGTGTAGTTGCTTCTAACTTTTCAGGAATCAAAGATCGGTACGAACAAGACAAAGCCAGTTCAGGATTTCATAGGTTTAGGGTTGAGTCAGTCTGTACTTTTATTTTTCACTTTTTGAGAGTCTACTTGTAATGGTCAAGTAGACTGATGCTAATTAACCCTACACACACACTTAGAGAGACTTAGAATTTCTGTTTTTAACTCATATCGGCCAGGGACGTAGTTTTATTTACATCGGCATGGGAACGAACAGGCTTAAAACAGAAAGTCTAAATAAGGATTCGATCAATTAAGGAGGAAACCGTCATTAACCATATCATCCTAGACGATACGTGTATCGGCCAGGACGATATGTCTCAAAATAGAAAGAAGTTGCCGCCATATATACAACTAAGGTATACTGTATTTATAAATTTTTAAATTATTGGCCAGGACCATCCTTTGTCAGCCTGAACGACTGATTTCATAAATTATGCCTTTCTATTGATCAGGAAATCAAGGGCGTAATTTGAAGGATGATGAGATACAATCATAAGGACGTCCTGGACGATCCGATTATGAGGGATCGGCCCAGGACTCAATCAAGTCAAAAACCTTAAGTTACTTCTGATGACATAAATATCGGCCAGTCTCGTATTCCAGGGTGCTAGATTCTCAGGACGATCTTTTCCTCTGTTTTGAACTGAGATCGGCCAGGACGATTGAGCGAAAGTCTATTCGGATCCTGGACTGACATCAAGCCAAATTTTCTATCTTTACAAGTTTGCACCAGGGCAAATGCTCTGGTGCCGATCTTCGAGTTGTGTACTGTGCGGCACAGAGATGGTTAGATCCATATCGTACAGGAAAGATTTTGTTCGTTTTTGCGCAAATGGTATTATGAAGCTCTTTGAAGCTCTTTCTAAGTTGAGGACTCTAGTTCGCAATGTTTTGGAAGACCTTTCGATGATGCCTTCAACATGAGTAGGCCTTTAAGGAGAGAAAGCAGACGAGGTGGAGAGACGTTTTGGATCGAGAGCGAGGTCTCATATTGTGAGAGGGAGCGTGTTGAGGGGAATTACTTGGGGTTGCTGTAAAGGATCGCTCTGCGTCTTCTTAGTCTTTCGAAGTTGGACATAGTGGACTTAGGTGTAGGTGTAGAGGTGTAATAAGGAGTTAGTTTTAGATGTAGGATCTCTGCCCAACTTCAGGAGAGCAATTAAAGGTGGTATTGGTTTTTGCACGTTGCCGTGGTTGGACATAAAGGAGTGTGCTTTGTAATAGGCTTCCGCACTTAGCGCCGTTGGGGGCTCTAAAGGAGAGTCACATGTTTTGTAGTGCAATAATTGTGAGGGTGCCTCCAAGGGAGTGGACGTTAGGATTCGAGTATGACAGAACCACTATAAATTCCTGTGTTCTTGTTATCTTGCTACTTCAGCACTTTTACTTTCGCATTTAGTTTTTGTGGTGTGAGTTTTGGTTTATGTGATTTTCATTCTTTGTGAAAAAAAAATTTTAAAATACCCAATTTCAACCCCCCCTCTTGGTAGCTTGGGAACTAAGTTCACATAAGGGCTTAACATCCCTTAACAACCTTTCGCGCTCCGTAAGTGGTATCAGAGCGGGATTCGAAAATTTAAGTTTAAAAACTTTATAGAATTAGATCCATGGCTAACC